>OY757026.1:71470928-71507805 GCA_963580285.1 Lucinisca nassula
GGTTTATAAGCATGGACGGTCTGACTCGCACCACTTTGCCTGGGCAGGCTTAGATCCTCTAAGCTGTTTACCAGTACTCGTGTGCGGTCAGTTTCAGCTCAGCATCATGCAGCCCATCTATTTTTTTAACAAGAGGGCCATGATGGCCCTGAATCGCTCACCTGATCCATATTGTACAAATGGAATTGAAGATAATACATGGTAGAGTAGAGGGTTTGAGCAACTTTGGTTGACACAAGAAGATTTTTATAATTTTAGCCATCTTTTTTATCCAAGCACCATTATGAGTCTATGGGAGCGGAGGGGCCCCAGGGCGTGGCCCATTTGGAACCCAGGGGCATGATTGGCAGGAATTATGTAGGTAACCACTTGCCATTGCTACATATTAAATATCTAAGCTCTGGGCCCTGTGGTTTCAGAGAAGAAGATTTTTGAGCCTTTTTTTCCCATTATGAGTTTATAGGAGCTAAGGGGTCCCGGGGTGTGGCCAATTTGGACCCAAGGGGCATGATTGGCAGGAATTATGTAGGTCACGACTTGCCGTTGCTACATGATAAATATCTAAGCTCTGGGCCCTGTGGTTTCAGAGAAGAAGATTTTTGAAGTTTTTTTTCCATTATGAGTCTATGGGAGCGAAGGGGCCCGGGGCATGGCCCATTTGGATCCCAGGGCATGATTGGCAGGATTTATGTAGGTGACCACTTGCCCTTGCTACATGCTAAATATCTAAGCTCTGGACCCTGTGGTTTCAGAGAAGAAGATTTTTGAAGCTTTTTTTTCCATTATGAGTCTATAGGAGCTAAGGGGCCCGGGGGCGTGGCCCGTTTGGCAAGGTTGGCAAAGTATTGACCGCCCGGGAAAACCCAGATTTTCCCGGGCTGGGCAATACTCCCTCAACTGGGCAATACTGGGAAATATGGTTTTGGGATGGGTTTACTGAAAAGAACCTGTGTGTTTTATTGTATTATTGCTAATTTAAGTTTTCTAAATTCTAAAATGCATTGTACAGCCATATATCAGTCATATATTGAAGAGGGCATTATATCAGACTCAGATACATTGGTAAAATATAAATGCAAATTTGACTTTTATTTACAGCTGAACATAACAAATATGTTATTTGTCTGTGTATCCTCTGAGCTACCACAACATTTTAGTCTGCCAGCTTTGAGTCTTTCACTTTTTACACTAACAACCATTTTGCACCCTTTGCATTTGGCAGTTTTTTCGAGCTATCTTCAGTAATGTCAAAAATATTCCAAATAGGATCCTTTGGTTTCATGTTTGACAGAGAGAATGACAAAAATTACTGTTTTCCCGGAAGATTAGATTTTTGTAAAAACTGCTCACCAACAGGTATATTAGGTTTATATTGTTGGTTTAACAATAGGTATAATTACAGGTAATCCCTGGCTGTAGGTGCATGATCACAGCGTTTGCAAACGTTAGTATTATACTTTTATACTTTAATATATTCTTTTTCAGAAGTTTCACATTTAGTTTTGAACTGGATAGAATAATTTGGGATTTTTGAATTTATTAGCAATTGATACTTAAGTCCTGATTCATATTATTTTCAGGTCAAACTAATGCATTTTTTATCACCCTGACAAATGTGACACCAGTATTGCCCAGTATTACCCAGTATTGCCCAGTATTACCCGGGTTTTCCAAGTATTACCCACCAGGCTGGGCAATACTCATAAAACCCGGCTCTTTGCCTACCTTGCCGTTTGGACCCCGGGGGCATGATTGGCAGCAGGGGCTGACAAATCCATTGCCCGGCCGCCCGGGACAAGTCCGAAATCGCGCCGGGCAGGTGCACTTTGACCTTTCGACGCCCGGTCGGGCAAGTGCAAAAAATCGTCTACAATCGTCTGTCTTTTGAGTCCTTAAATACATTAAAACTAGACCAGTAAGTAAATCACAATAATTCCCGCTTTGTCGGCAATTCAGAGACGCAACCATCCATGTTTTTATTATGGTTCATTTATGACACTATTGTTAATCCCTGTCATATAATTACCAATTAAACATGATTGCCCGGCGGTGCGTGTCTTTCATTTCTGGTGTAGTGTGTACCGCCAGCGCTATCGATAAGCGTGACAAGGTGTGAAAATAAGATAATTTGCGTTTATCCCGGCCATTAAATTTAATCCACAATCAATGTGAAAATGATTTAATAGCTCCTAAGACGATTTGCTACATCTTATGGTAGTAAAAACGGACTTTTCTACTATCTCGTGAATGGTTATGTTTTGGCGCCAAATAGCAGACACTGGCGGAAAAAGTTGAATGTTTTAATGTTGGTAACCGCGGATTAGTCACGCCTCTATCCACAGCTGTTTAGCTATCTAGAAAATATTTTTACCGGTTCCAAACATTTTTTTTTTATGAAAGAGATACGCCCCATTAAAGTAAAACAATGATGTTAAACACGTGTGGTGTTGCTGGGGTCGGATGACGTCATTTATCGATCGCGTGCAGAAAAATGGGAGTGGTGGTTTGTGGACGACGATTTGGATTGCGTAAATGATGATCGCATTGGACTTGCTTGTATGGTGGGTGTGAACGTTTGGGTTCGTTTGTGATAGAGTGGGTTCTCGTCTACTGGTTGGATCATTAAATTGCAAGCTAAATAAACTGCATTCTTTTAAGTTTTTATCTCACTGCCCTGACACTTCTGATCTTTTGAGTAGATCTATATCGGCTGCAGCTTGTGTTTATCGTGTGTGTCAAGCTAAATGAGTTTATATAACTGTATCTTAAATTGCTAATCGGTCAGCAATTAACTTGAAAGGTACCGTTATTGACCTCCCCCCCCCCCCCCAACCCCACTTTGAGTTCCAAAATCCTGGGCAAGTAGGGTTTTGAGCTGGGCAAGTGCAAAAATATTTTACTTGCCCGGTGGGCAAGTGGAAAATTTTTGGATTTGTCAGGCCCTGGGCAGGAATTATGTAGGTGACCACTTGCCGTTGCTACATGCTAAATATTTAACCTCTGGGCCCTGTGGTTTCAGAGAAGAAGATTTTTGAAGCTTTTTCCCATTATGAGTCTATGGGAGCGAAGGGGCACCAGGGCATGGCCCATTTGGAACCCAGGGGCATGATTGGCAGGAATTACTTCGGTGACTACTTGCCTTTGCTACATGTTAAATATCTAAGCTCTGGGCCCTGTGGTTTCAGAGAATAAGATTTTTGAAGCTTTTTTCCATTATGAGTCCATGGGAGCAAAGGGGCCCCGGGGCGTGGCCCATTTGGAACCCAGGGGCATGATTGGCAGGAATCATGTAGGTGACCACTTGTCGTTTCTACATGCTAAATATCTAAGCTCTGGGCGCTGTGGTTTCAGAGAAGAAAGATTTTTGAAGCTTTTTTCAATTATGAGTCTATAGGAGCTAAGGGCCCCGGGGCGTGGCCAATTTGGACCCCAGGGGCATGATTGGCAGGAATTATGTAGGTGAATACTTGCCGTTGCTACATGTTAAATATCTAAGCTCTGGGCCCTGTGGTTTCAGAGAATAAGATTATTGAAGCTTTTTTCCATTATGAGTCTATGGGAGCGAAGGGGCCCCGGGACGTGGCCCATTTGGAACCCAGGGCATGATTGGCAGGAATTATGTAGGTGACCACTTTCCGTTGCTACATGCTAAATATCTAAGCTCTGGGCCCTGTGGCTTCAGAGAAGAAGATTTTTGAAGCTTTTTTCCATTATGAGTCTATGGCAGCAAAGGGGCCCCGGGGTGTGGCCTATTTGGAACCCAGGGGCATGATTGGCAGGATTCATGTAGGTGACCATGTGCAGTTGCTACACGCCAAATACCTCAGCTCTGGGCCCTGTGGTTTCAGAGAAGAAGCTTTTTCCATTATGAGTCTATAGGAGCTAAGGGGCCCCAAGGCGTGGCCCATTTGGAACCCAGGGGCATGATTGGCAGGAATTATGTAGGTGACCACTTGCCGTTGCTACATGCTAAATATCTAAGCTCTGGGCCCTGTGGTTTCAGAGAAGAAGATTTTTAAAGCTTTTTTCCATTATGAGTCTAAAGGAGCTAAGGGGTCCTGGGATGTGGCCAATTTGGACCCAAGGGGCATGATTGGCAGCAATTATGTAGGTCACCACTTGCCGTTGCTACATGCTAAATATCTAAACTCTTGGCCCTGTGGTTTCAGAGAAGAAGATTTTTGAAGCTTTTTTCCATTAAAGAGTCTATGGGAGCAAAGGGGCCCCGGGGCGTGGCCCATTTGGATCCCAGGGGCATGATTTGCAGGATTTATGTAGGTGACCACTTGCCCTTGCTACATGCTAAATATCTCAGCTCTTGGCCCTGTGGTTTCAGAGAAAAAGCTTTTTGAAGCTTTGTTCCATTGTGAGTTTATAGGAGCTAAGGGGCCCCGGGGTGTGGCCCATTTGGACCCCAGGGGCATGACTGGCAGGAATTATGTAGGTGACCACTTGCCGTTGCTACATGCTGAATATCTAAGCTCTGGGCCCTGTGGTTTCAGAGAAAAAGATTTTTGAAACTCTTTCCCCATTATGAGTCTATGGGAGCGAAGGGGCGCCAGGGCATGGCCCATTTGGAACCCAGGGGCAGGATTGGCAGGAATTACTTTGAAGACTACTTGCCTTTGCTACATGCTAAATATCTAAGCTCTGGGCCCTGTGGTTTCAGAGAAGAAGATTTTTGAAGCTTTTTTCCATTATGAGTCCATGGGAGCGAAGGGGCCCCGAGGCGTGGCCCATTTGGAACCCAGGGGCATGATTGGCAGGAATTATGTAGGTGACCACTTGTCGTTTCTACATGCTAAATATCTAAGCTCTGGGCCCTATTGTTTCAGAGAAGAAAGATTTTTGAAGCTTTTTTCAATTATGAGTCTATAGGAGCTAAGGGGCCCTGGGGCGTGGCCAATTTGGACCCCAGGGGCATGATTGGCAGGAATTATGTAGGTGAATACTTGCCGTTGCTACATGTTAAATATCTAAGCTCTGGGCCCTGTGGTTTCAGAGAATAAGATTATTGAAGCTTTTTTCCATTATGAGTCTATGGGAGCGAAGGGGCCCCGGGACGTGGCCCATTTGGAACCCAGGGCATGATTGGCAGGAATTATGTAGGTGACCACTTTCCGTTGCTACATGCTAAATATCTAAGCTCTGGGCCCTGTGGCTTCAGAGAAGAAGATTTTTGAAGCTTTTTTCCATTATGAGTCTATGGCAGCAAAGGGGCCCCGGGGTGTGGCCTATTTGGAACCCAGGGGCATGATTGGCAGGATTCATGTAGGTGACCATGTGCGGTTGCTACACGCCAAATACCTCAGCTCTGGGCCCTGTGGTTTCAGAGAAGAAGCTTTTTCCATTATGAGTCTATAGGAGCTAAGGGGCCCCAAGGCGTGGCCCATTTGGAACCCAGGGGCATGATTGGCAGGAATTATGTAGGTGACCACTTGCCGTTGCTACATGCTAAATATCTAAGCTCTGGGCCCTGTGGTTTCAGAGAAGAAGATTTTTAAAGCTATTTCCATTATGAGTCTAAAGGAGCTAAGGGGTTCTGGGATGTGGCCAATTTGGACCCAAGGGGCATGATTGGCAGCAATTATGTAGGTCACCACTTGCCGTTGCTACATGCTAAATATCTAAACTCTTGGCCCTGTGGTTTCAGAGAAGAAGATTTTTGAAGCTTTTTTCCATTAAAGAGTCTATGGGAGCAAAGGGGCCCCGGGGCGTGGCCCATTTGGATCCCAGGGGCATGATTTGCAGGATTTATGTAGGTGACCATTTGCCCTTGCTACATGCTAAATATCTCAGCTCTTGGCCCTGTGGTTTCAGAGAAAAAGCTTTTTGAAGCTTTGTTCCATTGTGAGTTTATAGGAGCTAAGGGGCCCCGGGGTGTGGCCCATTTGGACCCCAGGGGCATGACTGGCAGGAATTATGTAGGTGACCACTTGCCGTTGCTACATGCTGAATATCTAAGCTCTGGGCCCTGTGGTTTCAGAGAAGAAGATTTTTGAAGCTTTTTTCCATTATGAGTCTATGGGAGCGAAGGGGCCCCGGGCCATGGCCTATTTGGACCCTAGGGGCATGATTGGCAGGAATTATTTAGGTGACCACTTGTCGTTGCTTCATGCTAAATATCTCAGCTCTGGGCTCTGTCGTTTCAGAGAAGATTTTTTAAACTTTTTTTCCATTATGAGTCTATCGGAGCTAAGGGGCCTTGGGGCGTGGCCAATTTGGACCCCAGAGGCATGATTGGCAGGAATTATGTTGGTGACCACTTATCCTTTCTACATGTGAAATACCTAAATGCCCTGTGGTTTCAGAGAAGAAGATTTTCGAACCTTGTTTCCATTAGGAGTCTATGGGAGCGAAGGGGCCCCGGGGCTTGGCCCATTTGGAACCCAGGGGCATGATTGGCAGGAATTATGTAGGTGACCATTTGCTGTTGCTACATACCAAATATCTAAGCTCTGAGCCCTGTGGTTTCAGAGAAGAAGATTTTTGAAGCTTTTTTTTTCCATTATGAGTCTATAGGAGCTATGGGGCCCCGGGGTGTGGCCATATTTGAACCCAGGGGCATGATTCGCAGGATTTATGTAGGTGATCACTTAACATTGTTACAAGCTAAATATTTAAGCTCTGGGCCCTGTGTTTTCTGAGAAGATTTTTTAAATTTTTCCCATTATAAGTCTATGGGAGCTATATGTTGCCATGGCAACCAGAATTCCAATCTGATCAGCCCAAAAACCTTATGCAGCCTTTCCCCCTACCTGATGATGCTTCACATAAAATTTGATCAAGATTGGCCAAGGGGTATTAGAGATATACTTATTTGAAATTGTTTACAGACGCACTCACGCACGGACGCATGCACAACGACGGACAAAATGTGATCACAAAAGCTCACCTTGTCACTACGTGACAGGTGAGCTAAAAACAGATGGGTGGCAGCCCAATATTAAGGTGGGTATTTGGCGAAAACTGAAGGATAATTTTCCTTATTTCTCAATATAAACCTAAGTTGTGTGTATTCATTAGAAACACCTCACTGAGACGGTTCTAATGAATATCCCTAACTTAGGTTTAAAACCTATGTTGGGGGTATTCATTAGAACCACCTCACCTATCCACAACATTGGTTTTTATGGAGAATTGACAAAAATGATCCATCCAGCCATTATAATTAAATACCCAAGTTTTAGTTTCAATGCTGAGCAGAGATGATCTATGACAAATATGTCTGCTTGTGGAGACTCACATGGAACATAAAGAACCAACCTTTGTGTTAACAATAGCAACCAGAGCTGCATAAACATGGGTGAAGGTCGGGGAAGCCGCCTGTGCCTGTATAATAGATCTAGACATTAAACCTCTGAAAAAGAAAAGACAAGGAAACTTGATACATGTCCATGAGAGAATTCTAATACCTGGAAATATCTGCATCAGTTGATTGTCCATCTGCAAAACTATTCTAATGCACCTCCATATGTAACTCGACATTTGATTGGCTAATGTTAAAAATTTGCAACATACTGTCAGAAACCTGACATCATGATGTAACATCGCTTTTCATTGGGTATCATTTGCTTTAACACAGCTCATAGTACAATTTTTAACAAAGCCACTGAATAAGTGCATTAAAACGAGGATAACTGTATTGAAAATTGTCATTTGGGAAGGTAAATTGTTGTCTTTAGGGTCGCAAATTACGATTTACAGCTCAGCTGACATGTTGTCTTAAAATGAAAATTCGAAGTGTAAAATCGCCAATTTTCCTCCCCAAACGACAATTTTAATACAGTTATCCCCATGTAAACCTTTTTTGTACCAAATGCAATCTTCCTCCTTATATATAGCAGAAGTCCATTTCAAAATTTAGGGCTGTCAGGTTGCATTTACATCAAAATCTATTTGGAAATTGGCTGAACCTTTCGCAAACAGTAGAGGCTCTGATCAGATGCTGGGTTCGCGGCGTCTGATATGGGCCTGCACTGTTTGCCAACTACCTGATACAAAATGGGTTAATGCATTTATTCATATAATTTGTTAAAAAAAGTTGTCCTACTTCCATAAAACAGCAAGCACTGTGAAATGTGTAAAACTAAATACCAACCAGTAAAAATTGATGTTACATGATGATGGGTTTCTGACAGTATATCTACAAATTTTCGATGTTATCCAATCAGATGTCGTGTTACACACATGGGTGCATCAGAAGTGTTTTTTTTTTTTTATTTTGTTTCCACAGTGTGGTCACAGATTTCTAGAAATCAAATTCCAATATTTTCTCACTCTAGTTTAGAAACTCCCTGATCAAAATTCTTGTGAGAATCTCAACAGCCTGTCAGTCAAAAGTCATATTAAGATTCAAATGCGGGGAACTGACTTTAAATTCTTCAGAAATAAAAGTTAACTGTAAGAAGTGAAATCTAGGCATTCTATGCCAAAAGTAGGAAGACTTGAATTTTTTCTTGTATACATTCTCAGTGTACTTACAGAAAAAATCCTGTAGATAACTATATGGTTGTAATGTTATTCATACTCCAGTGAATACATGAATTTATTTTTCTTATATACATTCTCAGTGCATTTACATGAAAAAATCCTGTAGATAACTATAAGGTTGTAATGTTATTCATACTCCAGTGAATACATAAATTTATTTTTCTTATATACATTCTCAGTGCATTTACATGAAAAATCCTATAGATAACTATAAGGTTGTAATGTTATTCATACTCCAGTGAATACATGATTTTATCTGATGCCTTAAGATCATTAAGTGATGTCAAAATTAACCGCGGTTCTCTCCAATATGATTGGATGATGGAGACATTATGACATCTAAGATGCTGTTTCACTGATACTGGTAAAACTGCATGCAATCGTTTGTTTCAACTTTACCTATCAAGCCAGAAATTTTTAATTAAATAATGGAAAATATTATGTAAATATATGTAACAACAGTAAATTATCAAATGCTGATTTAAGTATGAAAAACATCGTTAAAGTTGAGAACTTTAACTTTCACTTTCTTTGCCCATGACCCAATGTTGTTCATACTTTGATGAATGTTAAAAAAATCAAGTTCATTACTTAATGGAATGGAACACCCGACAGATTTTTCCACCATTTTTCAAAGGGAGACAACTTTTGGGACTTCCTGTAGGCTTTTCTATTAGCCCTGTCCCGCTGAAAAGGGGGTCTATTCTTCCTTTAACAGTTGACCCCTATTGATATGGGAGACAAAAATACTTTTGAAGGAATTGCCTCTCCATGAAGGTGTTCCCATTCCCCTTAACATAGGGATTTTTTTTTTTTTTTTTTTTGGTTTGGGTTTTACGGCTCTTTCAAGATTATTTCACTCATATCGAGCCGATCGTTCATCAGAGGTGGACGAAAACCGGAGTACCCGGAGAAAAACCACCTGACCTTCCGTTGCAGAACTTGGCGTAACATAGGGATAAAAGGGTTAAGAAAGAACAGTGTTATAAAGAGGTCTGTGTAAATCTGAACACTCACCTTCCTCTGACAATATTTTCTTGGAACAATTCTCGGACAATAAACTCGATGTTGGAGACGTTCACTTTGTTAATCAGACCATTGATACTCTTTTTCAGAGCTTCCCAGGACATTCTCTGATAGGCCACACTGAAAAGATACAATCATATATAAATACATAGCACCCTCATTATAATAACAGTTTTTGTTCCCTAATACTGTAAAATTTCTATATTAAGACCACCTTTGGAACTGTTCAAAAATGGTCTTTTAGACCACTTTTGAACAGTTCCAAAGGTGGTCTCTGACCAGAGAACACTTTTGAACAGTCCCAAAGGTGGTCTCTGACTAGGACACCTTATGCAGAAAACACAAAGAAAGAATAACTATAACCTACTAAATAAGCTTTCTAAAGAAGAATTAGTCTCAATTTTAGGTGGTCTTAATAACAGACTTTCACTGTATTTTGCCATTATAAAGAATTTGCCGTTATTGAGAATTCCAGTAACGAGTATAATAGGCAATAAAGGGCTTTTTCACTTTAATTACTCCAAGAAACAAACTGGGCAATAAAGGGCCATTTCCCTTTAATATTTTCTTTTTTGGTTTTGGTTTTTGTTTTATGGCCCTTTCAAGATTATTTCACTGATATTGAGCAGATTGCCAATCAGAGGTGGGCGAAAACCAGAGTACCCAGAGAAAAACCATATGACCTTCCATTGCAGAACTTGGCGTCTTACAGGATCTAACCATAGTGGTGAGAGAAATAATGATTAAGAGTTAGCGCTACAGAGTCCGGTTTCCCCTTAATTACCTTAAGAAACAAATGCTGAAGACATTTGTTAGAGTTGTTTCACTATCTACAAGATTTGTTTCTTGCTTTTGTTTGTTTGTAACGGCCCAGTCAACACTATTTAAGGTCATCTTTTAGCCGGCTAGTTTACTTATCCACACTTTTCCTGGGCAGGTTTCTACGAAGTGGTTTACCAGTACAGTGCACAGTCTTTCGCCAGAAACTGACAAGTGCCCTTCTTGAATCAGCAAAAGGGAGAGAATGACCATAGAAATATTTCATGATCAATCTACAGAAAGACTGTTGCCGACCCCGGAAGGTATCCAACTCGCGCCCTCCTGATCACCAATCAGACATGCACCCGACTGAGCTACCAAGGCCGGCTTTTTTTCTTGGAAAACAGTAAAATTCCTATATTAAGACCACCTTTGGGACTGTTCAAAAGTGGTCTTTAACCACTTTTGAACAGTCCGAAAGGTTGGCCCTGACCAGAGGACATTGTATGCAGAAAAAGTGAAGGAAGAATAACAGCATCCTTCTAAACAAACTTTTTAAAGCAGAATTAGTCTTAATTTTGGGTGGTCTTAAAAGCGGAATTTCACTGTATAAGATTACAAAAATCATTTTTTGAGCATGGCTTTGAAATCTATACACATTTCCAACCTGATAGATGCCTATAACGATCAGAACCAAGGTTAAGGCTTGAGCTACATATTCATTGCCCTGATATTGTCATTACAGACAAGTTTTGTCGTTAAAACAAATGTCAGTATAAACAGTCTATTCCACGACCGTAAACCTTCCACATGTTTTGGAAGGAAAAGCCGTCCAAAACCGTCTTCGCTCAATCATTACACTTTTCTCGGTGATTTCGGCATGTTCGGTTGACTTTTCGGTATTTTTTTCCAACCGGGGATTCCAGAAAAATATTAATAACACTTTTGCGTCATACAGCACGAGTCACGTGATAGTTTTGTGGTGGTTTCCCATGAACAAACATGGATGCCAACATGAACACGCTCGACACTGATGGTAAGAAAATGACAAAATAAAGTTGTTAGATGAATTTTCTCAATGTTGGCACTTGGTAGAAAGGTAGAACATATGTCAGTCCATAATTCTATAGTGATTTTAGGACCAAAATATACCGACAACCCTGCGACCGTCGAGCCGACCGTCTTGGAAAAATTTGAGATTCGAAGCAAGATGTGATAGTTGGACGGTTTTTCGTCCAAGCAAGATGGACGGTTTTTCGTTCCATTTCACAACTCGACAGTCTCGGATCGAAAACCGTCCAACACATAAAGGAGGGATAAACCATCCAATGTGGCATTTTTTGTTGGATGGAAATTCCATCCATTTATTATGGATGGTAATTCCATCCATTTATTATGGATGGTAAATCCATCCAAAAGTACAGTTTTAAAGTTCGGATGGTTTACGGTCGTGGAATAGACTGATAAAGTGGATTGACTGTTTCAGATATTTTTATATTATTTTACAGGTCTTTTTATTGGTAATGTCACCAAGGAGGAAAAGCTAATCAACCAGGCGGTTATACAGGTCATCCTTTGGAAGCAAGGACAGAACGGAAAAACATGGACTGAACAAATTTTTCTGTGCTAAACTAGCTAGTTTTGGTCAATTAAGCCCCATCAGTGACCCCTCGAACACTTTCAAAATCTTGCAGTGGATCAATGATCCCAAAGGCCCAAACTATGATGAAGGCCAGGGAGACTATGGTCAACACACATTCCCTCAACACCAGCTGTTGTCATAGAGGCAGGACCTTGGTTTTATGACTAATCAGTAAGTCTGGTGAAACCTGGGATCAAACCCATGACCGCTGGTTAATGAGGGCAGTAGCATAACTCTACACCATGCCTTATCATGTTTTACTCAATTGGCTCATTTAAACTGATATACAAATAAGAGCTGATTGTCCTGCTCAGACCAGCAAAGAATGTTGTTTTGGTCCTGCTCAAATATTTCAGTCAACCCTCTATATACCGACATTCGTTATAACGGCAAAGCTTAGCCTCGGTTCTGACGGCGTGGCTTCCCTCGGGTTAGAAATGCACAAATAAAGTCCATAACTAGAACTGTCAGAGGATCTGACTATAGCCCCACTACAGCCCTGTCAGAGGAGAAAGACTCATGAATTAAAGGTAAAGACTTGTGAGAGGGTTAAATCCCTAACAAGGTACCTACGCCTTATAGACTTTTCGCGTTATTAGATCTGAAAAACAGTCTAATTTAAACAAGAGCACTGCAAGCGGGTGCCAACGCTCGTCTGCAGTTTCTTTTAGAAAACAAAAGTTCTAAGTCAAATCAAATTGCAAGATGGAGTTATAAAACTTGTAGGGAATGTAGCTCTTGTGATGGTGAGTATGTGTATGAAGTTTCATGAAGGTAGGCCAAATACTTTTGGAAATATGGTCAAGGTTAAGTTTTTTGGTTAATTTTTCGAAAAATAGGTCAAAGTTCAAAGGTCAAGGTCACAGGTCAAAAAGCGTGGTATGACTGAAAAGGTCTTGTCCCAAGGAACATTCATGTGAAGTTGGAAGGCTCTGTTGTGAATAGTATTGAAATAAGAGACAAAAACAATTTAAAAACAAGAGGGCCATGATGGCCCTGGATCGCTCACCTGATCCATAGTGTAACAAGTGGGCCCCAGAGAGGGCCATTATTGGCCCCAGGGTTTTAATGTGCATAATGTTGAGGGAGGTCTTAAAGGTGAAGCTTCATACCAAACATCAACAAAGGCTATAATTAGAACAATCTTGGCAAAGGTCCACTAGATAAAGCTACACATCAAATTTCAAAGACCTGGGCCTTGCAGTTTCAGAGAAGAAGATTTTTTTTAAAGATATTCCCTACATAAGCCTATGCAAAACCAAATGGCCCCAGGGCTATATAAATCTATGTAAAAACAAAGGGCCCCGGCCCGGGGTGGGGGCATTTGTGGCCCCAGGGCTATAATTTGAACAATCTTGGTAGAGGTCCACTAGATAAAGCTCCATACTAAATATCAAAGGCCTTGGCCTTGCAGTTTCAGAGAAGATTTTTAAAGATTTCCCTATATAAGTCTATGCAAAACCAAAGGGCCCCGGAGCGGGGACATTTTTGGTACCAGGGCTATAATTTGAATAATTTTGATAGAGGTCCACTAGATGCAGCTTCATACCAAATATCAAAGACCCAGGCCTTGTGGTTTCAGAGAAGAAGATTTTTGAAGATTTTCCCCATGTAAGTCTATGTAAAACCATAGGGCCCCAGAGTGGGGGCATTTTTGGCCCCAGGGCTATAATTTTAACAATCTTGGTAGAGGTCCATTAGATGCAACTTCATACCAAATTTCAAAGTCCTGGGCCTTGTGGTTTCAGAGAAGATTTTTAAAGATTATCCCTATATAAGTCTATGTAAAACCAAAGGGCCCCGGGACGGGGCCACTTTTGGCCCCAGCACTATAATTTGAATCATCTTGGTAGGGGTCCTTTAGAAGAAGCTTCATACCAAATATAAAAGACCTAGGCCTTGTGGTTTCAGAGAAGAAGATTTTTAAAGATTTTCCCTATATAAGTCTATGTAAAACCAAAGGGCCCCTGAGCGGGGGCATTTTTGGCCCAAGGGCTATAATTTGAACAATCTTGGTAGGGGTCCACTAGATGAAGCTTCATACAAAATATCAAAGTCCTGGGCCTTGCGGTTTCAGAGAAGAAGATTTTTAAAGATTTTCCCTATATAAGGCCATGTAAAACCAAAGGGTCCCAGTCGGAGGCTTTTTTTGCCCCAGCACTATAATTTGAACAATCTTGGTAGGGGTCCACTAGATAAAGCTTAATTCCAAATATCAAAGTCCTGGGCCTTGCAGTTTCAGAGCAGAAGATTTTTAAAGATTTTCCCTATATAAGCCTATGTAAAACCAAAGGGCCCGGCGGCGGGGACATTTTTGGCCTCAGCACTATCATTTGAATAATCTTGTTAGGGGTCTTTTAGATGAAGCTTCATACCAAATATAAAAGACCTAGGCCTTGTGGTTTGAGAGAAAAGGATTTTTAAAGATTTTCCCTATATAAGTCTATGTAAAAACAAAGGGCCCCTGAGCGGGGGCATTTTTGGCCCAAGGGCGATAGTTTGAACAATCTTGGTAGAGGTCCATTGGATGAAGCTTCATTCTAAATATCAAAGTCCTGGACCTTGCGGTTTCAGAGAAGAAGATTTTTAAAGATTTTCCCTATATAAGTCTATGTAAAACCAAAGGGCCCCTGAGCAGGGGGATTTTTGGCCCAAGGGCTATAATTTGAACAATCTTGGTAGGGGTCCACTAGATGAAGCTTCATACAAAATATCAAAGTCCTGGGCCTTGCGGTTTCAGAGAAGAAGATTTTTAAAGATTTTCCCTATATAAGCCTATGTAAAACCAAAGGGCCCCAGGTGGAGGCTTTTTTTGCCCCAGCACTATAATTTGAACAATCTTGGTAGGGGTCCACTAGATAAAGCTTAATACCAAATATCAAAGTCCTGGGCCTTGCAGTTTCAGAGCAGAAGATTTTTAAAGATTTTCCCTATATAAGCCTATGTAAAACCAAAGGGCCCGGGGGTGGGGACATTTTTGGCCTCAGCACTATCATTTGAATAATCTTGTTAGGGGTCTTTTAGATGAAGCTTCATACCAAATATAAAAGACCTAGGCCTTGTGGTTTCAGAGAAAAGGATTTTTAAAGATTTTCCCTATATAAGTCTATGTAAAAACAAAGGGCCCCTGAGCGGGGGCATTTTTGGCCCAAGGGCGATAATTTGAACAATCTTGGTAGAGGTCCAATGGATGAAGCTTCATTCTAAATATCAAAGTCCTGGACCTTGCGGTTTCAGAGAAGAAGATTTTTAAAGATTTTCCCTATATAAGGCCATGTAAAACCAAAGGGCCCCGGAACGGGGGCATTTTTTGCCCCAGCACTATAATTTGAACAATCTTGGTAGGGGTCCACTAGATAAAGCTTAATACCAAATATCAAAGTCCTGGGCCTTGCAGCTTCAGAGCAGAAGATTTTTAAAGATTTTCCCTATATAAGCCTATGTAAAACCAAAGGGCCCGGGGGCGGGGACATTTTTGGCCTCAGCACTATCATTTGAATAATCTTGTTAGGGGTCATTTAGATGAAGCTTCATACCAAATATAAAAGACCTAGGCCTTGTGGTTTCAGAGAAAAGGATTTTTAAAGATTTTCCCTATATAAGTCTATGTAAAACTAGAGTGTTCACAAGTTTTTTCTTTAATTTGACCTACTGACCTACTTTTTGACCCGAAAAGACCTTTATTCAAACTTAGCCAAGATATTGTCACAATGACCATTCTGAGCAAGATTAATGATTTAACCAAACTTGTGGCCTCCTGAGTATTCACAAGGTTTTTCTATGATTTGACCTACTGACCTACTTTTCAACCGGACATGACCCATATTCAAACTTGACCGAGATATTGTCATGATGATCATTCTGAGCAAGTTTGATTATGATTGGACCAAAATTGTGGCCCCTAGGGTGTTCACAAGGTTTTTATATGATTTGACCCGCTGACCTACTTTTTAACCCGATATGACCCATATTCGAACTGGACTGAAATATTGTCACAATGGTCATTCTGAGCAAGTTTCATGATAATTGGACCAAAACAGTGGCCTTCAGAGTGTTCACAAGGTTTTTCTATGATTTGACCTACTGACCTACTTTTTGACCGGACATGACCCATATTCGAACTTGACCAAGATATTGTCATGATGATCATTCTGAGCAAGTTTGATTATGATTGGACCAAAATTGTGGCCTCTAGGGTGTTCACAAGGTTTTTCTATGATTTGACCCGCTGACCTACTTTTTGACCCTACATGATCCATATTCGAACCTGACCGAGATATTGTCATGATAATTATTCTGAGCAAGTTTGATGATGATTGGACCAAAACTGTGCCCTCTAGAGTGTTCACAAGGTTTTTCTATGATTTGACCTACTGACCTACTTTTTCACCCGACATGACCCATATTCGAACTTGACCGAGATATTGTCATGATGATCATTCTGAGCAAGTTTGATGATGATTGGACCAAAACTGTGGCCTCTAGTTTGTTCACAAGAAAAAGTTTACGCACGACGGACGACGGACGACGGACGACGCACGACGACGCCGGACATCTTACGGTCACAAAAGCTCACCATGACCTTCGGTCAGGTGAGCTAAAAAAACGGAGAGAAAAGGGGAGATAATTCAATCAAATTGCAAGATGGAGTTATAAAACTTGTAGGGAATGTAGCTCTTGTGATGGTGAGTATGTGTATGAAGTTTCATGAAGGTAGGCCAAATACTTTTGGAAATATGGTCAAGGTTAAGGTTTTCGGTTAAATTTTCGAAAAATAGGTCAAAGTTCAAAGGTCAAGGTCACAGATCAAAAAGTGTGGTATCACTGAAAAGGTCTTGTCCCAAGGAACATTCATGTGAAGTTTGAAGGCTCTGTTGTGAATAGTATTAAAATGAGAGCAAAAAATGTGTTTCAGAAAAAAATTGGAAAAGGGGAGATAATTCAGCCAAAATCAACAATGTTGCTATGGTCCTTGGTCAAAATGTAGCTCTTGTGATGATGAGTGTGTGTATGAAGTTTCATGAGGCTAGGTCTAATACTTTTTAAGTTATAGCCAAGGTTAAGTTTTTTTGGAACAAGGCAGTGCGACACAGGACGACGCAGGACGACAACGCAGACGCCGGAGTGATGACAATAGCTTGAAAGTTTTTTTTTCAAAAAACAGACAAGCTAAAAATAAGTTTTGGAAAATGAAAAAACCACATGCACATCTTAAGACCTCTTTGAAAACACCTGAAAAGTTTCAAAGGATTGACCTAGAACTGTAAGAGGAGTTGCGATTACAAGGGAGCTACTCCCCATACATTTTAACATTAGTAGATCTCAAAAATTGTCTAAGTTAAAAAAGTGAAATAAGTGAAAAAAATTTTTTAAGGATAATGAAACAAGAGGGCCATGATGGCACTGGATCACTCACCTGATCCATAGAGTAACAAGTGGGACCCGGGGAGGGCCATTATTAACCCCAGGGCTATAATGTGCATAATGTTCAGAGACGTCTAAAAAGGTGAAGCTTCATACCAAATATCAACAAAGGCTATTATTTGAACAATCTTGGCAAAGGTCCACTAGATATGCTACATACCAAATATCAAAGACCTGGGCCTTGCGGTTTCAGAGAAGAAGATTTTTATTAAAGATATTCCCTACATAAGCCTATATAAAACCAAATGGCTCCAGGGCGGGGGCATTTTGGGCCTCAGGGCTATAATTTAAACCATCTTGATAGAGGTCCACTAGAGGAAGCTTCACACCAAATATCAAAGACCATGGCCTTGCTGTTTCAGAAGAAGATTTTTAAGGAATATCTCTATATAAGTCTATGTAAAACCAAAGGGCCCCAGGTCGGGGGCAGTTTTGGCCCTAGCACTATAATTTGAACAATCTTGGTAGGGGTCCACTAGATGAAGCTTCATACCAAATAGCAAAGACCTGGCCATGGGGGTTTCGGAGAAGAAGATTTTTAAAGATTTTCCCCATATAAGCCCATGTAAAACCATAGGGCCCCGGGGCGGTGGCATTTTTAGCCCAAGCACTATAATTTGAACAATCTTGGTAGGAGTCCACTAGATGAAGCTTCATACCAAATAGCAAAGACCTGGGCCTTGTGGTTTCAGAGAAGAAGATTTTTAAAGATTTTCCCTATATAAGCCCATTTAAAACCAAAGGGCCCCGGAGTGGGGGGGGGGAGAAGGACCATGGCCGTGTGGGATGAAGCTTCATACCAAATATCAAAGACATGGGCCTTACAGTTTCAGAGAAGAAAATTTTTAAGGTTTTCCCTATATAAGCCCATGTAAAACCAAAGGGCCCCGGAGCGGGGGCATATTTGACCCCAGCACTATAATTTGAACAATCTTGGTAGGGGTCCCCTAGATGAAGCTTCATACCAAATATCAAAGACCTGGGCCTTGCTGTTTCAGAGAAGAAGATTTTTAAAGATTTTCCCTATATAAGCCCATGTAAAACCAAAGGGCCCCGGAGCGGGGGCATTTTTGGCTCCAGCACTATAATTTGAACAATCTTGGTAGGGGTTCACTAGATGAAGCTTCATACCAAATATCAAAGACCTGGGCCTTACGGTTTCAGAGAAGAAGATTTTTAAAGATTTTCCCTATATAAGCCCATGTAAAACCAAAGGGCCCCGGAGCGGGGGCATTTTTGGCCCCAGCACTATAATTTGAACAATCTTGGTAGGGGTCCACCAGATGAAGCTTTATACCAAATATCAAAGACCTTCAGAGAAGAAGATTTTTTAAGTTTTTGGTGGAAAAAATCTGTTTTTGGCTCCTATGACCTAGATGTGCAACGGACCGGAACCATTTGAACAACTTTGAAAGGGGACCACCTAAGGATCATTCCTGTGAAGTTTGGTCAAAATCCGATCAGTGGTTTAGGAGGAGATGTCGTTTAAAGAATTGTTTACGGACGGACGGACGGATGCACGGACGGACGGACGACGGACGAAAAGTGATCCCAAAAGCTCACCTCATCACTACGTGACGGTGAGCTAAAAAACACATGCACATCTTCGGACCTATATGAAAACACCTGTAAAGTTTCAAAAGGATTGACCTAGAACTGTAAGAGGAGTTGCGGTAACAAGGTAGCTACTCCCTGTACATTTTAACATTAGAAGATCTCAAAAATTGTCTTAGTTAAAAAAGTGAAATAAGTGGAAAAAAATAATTTTAGGATAATGAAAAAAGCACATGCACATCTTCAGACCTATATGAAAACACCTGTAAAGTTTCAAAAGGATTGACCTAGAACTGTAAGAGGAGTTGCGATCACAAGGTAGCTACTCCCTATACATTTTAACATTAGTAGATCTCAAAAATTGTCTAAGTTAAAAAAGGTGAAATAAGTGAAAAAAATTATTTAAGGATAATGAAAAAAGCACATGTACATCTTCAGACCTATATGAAAACACCTGTAAAGTTTCACTAGGATTGACCTAGAACTGTAAGAGGAGTTGCGATCACAAGGTACCCACTATCAAATATTACAGACAGACAGACAGACAGAATTCCAGACAAGCCAAATCCAATATAGCCCCCACTTTTTCAAAGCGGGGCTATAATCATGAAAGAGTCTTGTTATCTAATGCTCGAAGAAACAAATGTTGTAGATATTTGTTAGAATTGCCTCTATAACATGTTTCTTGGAGTAATGATGGGGAAAAGGCATTTCGTTACCTATCATCCTCCAAACTGGGGTTCTTTATAACAGCAAAACCTTTATAGTGGCACAATAATAGGGAACAAATACTGTCGTTATAAAGAGGGTCTTCTGTATTTCAAAATCATATCTCCATTCAGGAAGGTGAAACAAGGACAAATTTGGAATGAATTTTCTTATTTCTCCAATAACCCATTTCATACCAGAAACCCCAAACGGGTAATTGGCAAACAGTGCAGGCCCAGATCAGACGCCGCAAAATGCGGCATCTGATCAGAGCCTGCACTGTTTGCAAAAAGATCAGCTATTTTCAAAATAAAATTTGAAGAAAACACAACCTGACGCTCCTAACTTTTGACACGGAATCCTGCTATATTTAAGGAGGAAATATAATTTGGTACAAAAAGGGTTAAACGTTTGCTGTGTGTACTTGTTATAATACTATTCCCACTTGTCTGTTGATTTCTTCTTTTTTTTATGTTTTTTTAATTTTTGTTTGTTTTGGTTTTAAGACCCTTTCAAGATTGTTTCACTTATTTTGAGCTAATTGTTAATCAGAAATGGCTGAAAAAATAAGAGTATCAGGAAAGAAAAAAATAACCTGACATTCTGTTGCAAAACTTTGCATCTCACATGACCCAACTGGAGCTTATCAATTACCTAGACTTATCTGTTATGCTCGCTTGCAAAGCCCTCAATTTGGCAGGTGGTATATAGGCTCCTCCCGTTCTTAACGTCAACGCTTCAACTCCTGTCGAATCTGCTTTAGCCTTCTTAGTTGGCGGTTCGGGTTCTTTTTGACTGGTCTCCGGCTTATTCTCCGAGGTCTCGTCATTATTACGCTTCCTGGAAACAAAACAAATGTAAATCGCAATGAAAAAACCTGGACCCAGTTGTTCGATGCAACATTTGGTTAACGAGCATGTTACTCGTCAAATTGCTCTAGCAAGTATAATAACTAAAATTTTGTTATTTTTGCTGAAAAAATGTGAGCAGCTTTTGCATTTGCAAAAGCTGTTCACATTTTTTCAGCAAAAATATTTGCATATTTGCCATGATATAAAATGATCAAAGTTTTAACAATACGTTAACTAACGACGTTGTTAGTTTTGAACAACTGGTCCCTGGTTACTGGTCAAATTCTTAACTGTTCTAGCAAGTACAATATCTAATACTCTGGCATTTTTGCTGAAAAACTGTGAGTAGCTTTTGCAAATGCAAAAGCTACTTCACAGCTTTTCAGCAAAAACATAGATATAGTTGTAATATTAAATGAACATATGAGTGGCTAGTAAGACAGACTAATATGGGTTACTAGTAACATTGACTTACAACAGAAAATATGAACCGGGTTTGCAATGTGTATGATTTCAACTTGTACTTAAACCAGTACATTTGGCACACTTACACAAGACAAATCAATCTGTCAATTGTGTAAATTGATGGTTACTTGACTAGAGTAAGATTTCTCTCTCTATACTTTGTCAATAATGCTTTGTGTAGCCATTAGAATCCCCCATATACACACAACATGTCTTTATTTTAAAGAAAATTTAGAAATATCTGTATAATTCCCCCATGATCTGCGGTATGATTAACCCATTGTATGCGGGAAACCCCTAAGGAGTACCTTGGCAAACAGTGCATGCCGAGATCAGACGCAGAATGCGGCGTCTGATCAGGGCCTGCACTATTTGCTAACAGAATTTTCCGTCCAAAAAAAAAAAAAGAATAAAAATGAAAAAATAGGCCTGACACCCCTTATATGACAAATGGACTTGTCCAACATATAGCAATGGAAGAGTCCACCAGCATTCAATGCGTTATTAGTCAACGAGTCTGTGGCTCAAACTATCCCCGTCTCAAACAAATTTTCATGGTCCCAAAGGTGTCTGAGCAATTAAAGATCAATTGCAGTAAAATTCCTATATTAAGACCACCTTTTGGACTATTCAAAAGTGGTCTTAAAGACCACTTTTGAACAGTCCCAAAGGTGGTCTGTCACTAGGAGACACAGGGTGTAGAAAACACAAAGAAAGAATAACTGAAACGGTCTAAATAAACTTTTAAAAGCAGATTTAGTCTTATTTTAGGCGGTCTTCATTATGATAAATCACCTGTGCGACGCCCCCGCCCATAGGGGCTTGAAGAAATATGTGGGCTGCATGATGCTTCCACGCAGAGCTGATTCTGGCCCGCACACTAGTACTGGTAAACAGCTTAGAGGATCTAAGCCTGTCCAGGAACCGCGGTGCGAGGCGGACCGTCCATGCTAATAAACCCTATTGGTTTCATTGGGCGACAGGGCTTGAGATGTCATTTCATCTCAATGTCGGGTAAAAGTCCCACAAAATTGGAAGCAACGTCTCCAAAATGACCTTTACAGTGTTGACGGGGACGTTAAACCTCAAATCAAACAAACACCTGTGCGACATAGTGCATTTTTCATATCTCCAAAATGGCTACTTTTCTGATGAAAATCTGTGATATTTTTTCTTATAAATGCTCAAAACATAGGTTTTGGGTGCCTGTTAGAACTGCCTCATTGAGGCGGTTCTAACGAGTACCCACAACCTATGTCTTGGAGCAGAAATAAGAAATACTAGAATTTGTTTTTCTACAAAAACACAGATGTCTCCCCCGTTTTTGACCTCTAAGTATAACCTTGACATTGGAGGTATTGAGCCGGGTCTTGTGTGCAACATATCATCTAATGAAGATAAACATTTCTGCAAAGTAACTTTAAAAATGTTCAAAAAATTTCAAAGGGCAATAACTCTTGAAAGGGGCATAATCCGGATGAGAAAAAAATATGCGTCAGCTTATTTCCCATTAGGAATGCATATATGAAATTTCAAAACCATAGCATACACAGTTCTAAAGTTATGCTATGCATCCCTTTTAGCATTCATTACAATGGGCACAAATTACCAAAATGACAAAGGGCCATAACTCATAAAGTATTTTTCGGAATTTTGTCAAAAGTTAATCAGTTCATATACTCATCACCATCAATATACTCAACAATTTTCAAGACTCTAGCTCCAATAGTGTTTGAGAAATTTTGCTGACAAGATTTTATTGAAAAAATTTCAAAGGGCAATGACTCTTGAAAGGGGCATAATCCGGACGAGAAAAAAAATACTAGTCAGCTAATTTTCCATGAGGAATCCATATATGAAATTTCAAAACCCTAGCATACACGGTTCTAAAGTTATGCTATGCATCACTTTTAGCATACATTACAATGGGCACAAATTTCCAAAATGACAAAGGGCCATAACTCACAAAGTATTTTTCAGAATTTTGTCAGAAGTTAAACAGTTCATCTACTCATCACCACCAATATATTCATCAATTTTCAAGGCTCTAGCTCCAATAGTTTTTGAGATATCTTGCTGACAAGATTTTATTAAAAAAATTTCAAAGGGCAATAACTCTTGAAAGGGGCACAATCCGGACGAGAAAAAAAATACGCGTCAGCTAATTTTCCATGAGAAATCCATATATGAAATTTCAAAACCCTAGCATACACGGTTCTAAAGTTATGCTATGCATCACTTTTAGCATACATTACAATGGGCACAAATTACCAAAATGACACAGGGCCGTAACTCACAGAGTATTTTTCGGATTTTTGTCAAAAGTTAATCAGTTCATCTACTCATCACCACCAATATATTCACCAACTTTCAAGGCTCTAGCTCCAATAGTTTTTGAGATATCTTGCTGACAAGATTTTATTAAACAAGAGGGCCATGATGGCCCTGGATCGCTCACCTGATCCATATGATAGAGTAACAAGTGGGCCTCGGGGAGGGCCATTATTGACCCCAGGGCTACAATGTGCATAATGTTGAGGGAGGTCTAAAGAGGTGAAGCTTCATACCAAATATCAACAAAGGCTATAATTTGAACAATCTTGGCAAAGGTCCACTAGATGAAGCTACACACCAAATATCAAAGACCTGGGCCTTGGGGTTTCAGAGAAGAAGATTTTTTAAAGATATTCCCTACATTAGCCTATGTAAAACCAAATGGCCCCGGAGCGGGGGCATTTTTGGCCTCAGGGCCATAATTTAAACAATCTTGATAGAGGTCCACTAGATGAAGCTTCACACCAAATATCAAAGACCTTGGCCTTGCTGTTTCAGAGAAGAAAATTGTCAAAGATTATCTCTATATATAAGTCTATGTAAAACCAAAGGGCCCCGGGGCGGGGGCTATAATTTGAACAATCTTGGTAGAGGTCCACTAGATGAAGCTCCATACCAAATATCAAAGGCACGGGCCTAGTGGTTTCAGAGAAGTAGATTTTTAAAGATTTCCCTATTTAAGTCTGTGTAAAAGCAAAGGGTCTCGGGGGGGGGGGGGGGGGTTTGGCCCCAGGGCTAATAGCCTATAATTTGGTCCACTAGATGAAATTTCACACCAAATATCAAAGACATAGGCCTTGTGGTTTCACAGAAGAAGATTTTTAAAGATTTTCCCTATATAAAGTAGAAGTAAAGCAAAGATCAGGAATCGATACAATTAACTTTCTCCACCCATCAAAGACACCAAAGGGAAAGAAATACAAACATTAAGCGACCAGACCAAAATGGAAACCTAAACAAAAGAAGGCCATAAGGACAGTTACTTTCCCACAAAATGGCCATATGGCCATCCAAAATTAAAAGACACAAGTGATACACACAGTAAGTAATTAACAACAACATACCACAGAAGAACCGCCTTGGAACGGTCAGTGGAAAGATTTCCACTGGGGGGCTTAAATCTATTTAACATGGCCACAATCCTCGCCCTTACTTCCGCTGCGATTTAGACAAATTCTTTGTTCAGTCCTCATGAAGGCCTCCTAACTCATCAGTGTAACATCTCCGTGAACACAAATAATCAAAGAACCACAGAGGTGAGACAACGGTGAGGACTCGACAGCAAGAAACCACTGAAATGCTGGAGCAAAAGAAAACCAACAGTTAGACTCTATAAGTTATAAGTCTATGTACAACCAAAGGGCCCCCGAGACGGGCGTTTTTGGTCTCAGGGCTAAAATTTGAACAATCTTGGTAGAGGTCCACAAGATGAAGCTTCATACCAAATATCAAAGACCTAGGCCTTCTGGTTTCAGAGAAGAAGATTTTTCAAGATTTTCCCCATATAAGTCTATGTAATACCAAAAGGCCCCGGAGCGGGGGCATTTTTGGCCCCAGGGCTATAATTTGAACAATCTTGGTAGAGGTCCACAAGATGAAGCTTCATACCAAATATCACAGACCTGGGCCTTGTGGTTTCAGAGAAGAAGATTTTTAAAGATTTTCCCTATATAAGTCTATGTAAAACCAAAGGGCCCCGAAGCGGGAGCATTTTTGGTCTCAGGGCTATAATTGAACAATTTTGGTAGAGGTCCACTCGATGAAGCTTCATACTGAATATCAAAGACCTAGGCCTTGTGGTTTCCGAGAAGAAGATTTTTCAAGATTTTCCCCTCTATAAGCCCATGTAAAACCAAAAGGCCCCGGGGTGGGGGCATTTTTAGCCCCAGCACTATAATTTGAACAATATTGGTAGGGGTCCACCAGATGAAGCTTCATACCAAATATCAAAGACCTGGGCCTTGCGGTTTCAGAGAAGAAGATTATTAAAGATTTTCCCCTTTATAAGGGGGGGAGTTAACTGGGCCTTGTGGGGTGAAGCTTCATACCAAATATAAGAAAAATGGGCCTTACGGTTTCAGAGAAGAAAATTTTTAAAGATTTTCCCTATACATGTATAAGTCTATGTAAAACCAAAGGGCCCCGGAGCGGGAGCATTTTTGGCCCCAGGGCAATAATTTGAACAGTCCTGGTAGGGGTCCACTAGGTGAAGCTTCATACCAAATATCAAAGACCTGGGCCCTGTGGTTTCAGAAAAGAAGATTTTTAAAGAGTTTCCCTATATAAGCCATGTAAAACCAAAGGGCCCCAGAGCGGGGGCATTTTTTGCCCCAGCACTTTAATTTGAACAATCTTGGTAGGGGTCCACTAGGTGACGCTTTATACCAAATATCAAAGACCTGAGCCTAGCAGTTTCAGAGAAGAAGATTTTTAAAGATTTTCCCTATATAAGCCCATGTAAAACCCAAAGACCCGGGGCGGGGGCATTTTTGGCCCCAGCACTATGATTTGAACAATATCGGTAGCGGTCCACCAGATGAAGCTTCATACCAAATATCAAAGACCTGGGCCTTGCGGTTTCAGAGAAGAAGATTTTTCAAGATTTTCCATAAATAAGTCTATGTAAAACCAAAGGGCCCTGGAGCGGTGGCATTTTTGGCCCCAGGGCTATAATTAGAATAATCTTGATAGGGGTCTACTAGGTGAAGCTTCATATCGAATATCAAAGACCTGGGCCTTGCAGTTTCAGAGACGAAGATTTTTAAAGATTTTCCCTGTATAAGCCCATGTAAAACCAAAAGGCCCTGTGTGTGGGGGGGGGGGGGGGGGGGGGCCTGGGCCTTATGGGGTGAAGCTTCATTCCAAATATCAAAGACAAGGGCCTTACGGTTTCAGAGAAGAAAATTTTTAAAGATTTTCCCAATATAAGCCCATGTAAAATCAAAGGGCCCCAGAGCGGGGGCATTTTTTGCCCCAGCACTATAATTTGAACAATCTTGGTAGGGGTCCACTAGGTAAAGCTTCATACCAAATATCAAAGACCTGAGCCTAGCGGTTTCAGAGACGAAGATTTTTAAAGATTTTCCCTATATAAGCCCATGTAAAACCAAAAGGCCCCGGGGTGGGGGCATTTTTGGCCCCAGGGCCTGGGCCTTGTGGGGTGAAGCTTCATACCAAATATCAAAGACATGGGCCTTACAGTTTCAGAGTAGAAAATTTTTAAAGATTTTTCCCTAAATAAGCCATACAAGAGGGCCATGATGGCCCTGGATCGCTCACCTGATCCATAGTGTAACAAGTGTGGCCCAGAGAGGGCCATTATTGGCCCCAGGGCTTTAATGTGCATAATGTTGAGGGAGGTCTTAAAGGTGAAGCTTCATACCAAACATCAACAAAGGCTATAATTTGAACAATCTTGGCAAAGGTCCACTAGATGAAGCTATACATCAAATATCAAAGACCTGGGCCTAGCGGTTTCAGAGAAGAAGATTTTTAAAGATTTTGCCTATATAAGCCTATGTAAAACCAAAGGGCCCCGGGACGGGGGCATTTTTTGCCCCAGCACTATAATTTGAACAATCTTGGTAGGGGTCCACTAGATGAAGCTTCATACCAAATATCAAAGACCTGGGCCTTGTGGTTTCAGAGAAGAAGATTTTTAAAGATTTTCCCTATATAAGCCTATGTAAAACCAAAGGGCCCCAGGGCGGGGGCATTTTTGGCCCCAGCACTATAATTTGAACAATCTTGGTAGTGGTCCACTAGATGAAGCTTCATACCAAATATCAAAGACCTGGGCCTTGTGGTTTCAGAGAAGAAGATTTTTAAAGATTTTCCCTATATAAGCCAATGTAAAACCAAAGGGCCCCGTGGCGGGGGCATTTTTTGTCCCAGCACTAAAATTTGAAGGGGTCCACTAGATGAAGCTTCATACCAAATATCAAAGTCCTGGGCCTTGTGGTTTCAGAGAAGAAGATTTTTAAAGAATTTCCCTATATAAGCCTATGTAAAACCAAAGGGCCCCGGGGCGGGGGCATTTTTGGCCCCAGCACTATAATTTGAACAATCTTGGTAGGGGTCAACCAGATGAAGCTTCATACCAAATATCAAATACCTGGGCCTTGTGGTTTCAGAGAAGAAGATTTTTAAAGATTTTCCCTATATAAGCCAATGTAAAACCAAAGGGCCCCGTGGCGGGGGCATTTTTTGTCCCAGCACTATAATTTGAACAATCTTGGTAGGGGTCCACTAGATGAAGCTTCATACCAAATATCAAAGACCTGGGCCTTGTGGTTTCAGAGAAGAAGATTTTAAAAGATTTTCCCTATATAAGCCTATGTAAAACCAAAGGGCCCCAGGGCGGGGGCATTTTTGGCCCCAGCACTATAATTTGAACAATCTTGGTAGGGGTCCACTAGATGAAGCTTCATACCAAATATCAAAGACCTGGGCCTTGTGTTTTCAGAGAAGAAGATTTTAAAAGATTTTCCCTATATAAGCCTATGTAAAACCAAAGGGCCCCGGGGCGGGGGCATTTTTGGCCCCAGCATTATAATTTGAACAATCTTGGTAGGGGTCCACTAGATGAAGCTTCATACCAAATATAAAAGACCTGGGCCTTGTGGTTTCAGAGAAGAAGATTTTCCCTATATAAGCCAATGTAAAACCAAAGGGCCCCGTGGCAGGGGCATTTTTTGTCCCAGCACTTAAATTTTAACAATCTTGGTAGGGGTCCACTAGATGAAGCTGCATACCAAATATCAAAGTCCTGGCCCTTGTGGTGTCAGAGAAGAAATTTTTTAAAGATTTTCCCTATATAAGCCAATGTAAAACCAAAGGGCCCCGGGGCGGGGGCATTTTTGGCCCCAGCATTATAATTTGAACAATCTTGGTAGGGGTCCACTAGATGAAGCTTCATACCAAATATCAAAGACCCGGGCCTTGTGGTTTCAGAGAAGAAGATTTTTAAAGATTTTCCCTATATAAGCCTATGTAAAACCAAAGGGCCCCGTGGCGGGGGCATTTTTTGTCCCAGCACTATAATTTGAACAATCTTGGTAGGGGTCCACTAGATGAAGCTTCATACCAAATATCAAAGTCCTGGGCCTTGTGGTTTCAGAGAAGAAGATTTTTAAAGATTTTCCCTATATAAGCCTATGTAAAACCAAAGGGCCCCGGGGCGGGGGCATTTTTGGCCCCAGCACTATAATTTGAACAATCTTGGTAGGGGTCCACTAGATGAAGCTTCATACCAAATATCAAAGTCCTGGGCCTTGTGGTTTCAGAGAAGAAGATTTTTAAAGATTTTCCCTATATAAGCCTATGTAAAACCAAAGGGCCCCGGGGCGGGGGCATTTTTGGCCCCAGCACTATAATTTGAACAATCTTGGTAGGGGTCCACTAGATGAAGCTTCATACCAAATATCAAAGAACTGGGCCTTGTGGTTTCAGAGAAGAAGATTTTTAAAGATTTTCCCTATATAAGCCTATGTAAAACCAAAGGGCCCCAGGGCGGGGGCATTTTTGGCCCCAGCACTATAATTTGAACAATCTTGGTAGGGGTCCACTAGATGATGCTTCATACCAAATATCAAAGACCTGAGCCTTGTGGTTTCAGAGAAGAAGATTTTTTAAGTTTTTGGTGAAAAAAATCTATTTTTGGCTCCTGTGACCTAGATGTGCAACGGACCGGAACCATTTGAACAACTTTGAAAGGGGACCACCTAAGGATCATTCCTGTGAAGTTTGGTCAAAATCCGATCAGTGGTTTAGGAGGAGATGTCGTTTAAAGAAATTGTTTACGCACGGACGGACGCACGCACGGACGCACGACGGACGACGGACAAAAAGTGATCCCAAAAGCTCACCTCGTCACTACGTGACGGTGAGCTAAATAAAACCAAAGGGCCCCAGAGCGGGGGCATTTTTTGCCCCAGCACTATAATTTGAACAATCTTGGCAGGGGTCCACTAGGTAAAGCTTCATACCAAATATCAAAGACCTGGGCCTAGCGTTTTCAGAGAAGAAGATTTTTAAAAATTTTCCCTATATAAGCCCATGTAAAACCAAAAGGCCCCGGGGCGGGGGCATTTTTGGCCCCAGCACTATAATTTGAAAATCTTGGTAGGGGTCCACTAGATGAAGCTTCATACCAAACATCAAAGACCTGGGCCTTGCGGTTTCAGAGAAAAAGATTTTTAAAGATTTTCCCTATATAAGCCCATGTAAAACAAAAGGGACCCCGGGCGGGGGCATTTTTGGCCCCAGCACTATAATTTGAACAATCTTGGTAGGGGTCCACTAGATGAAGCCTCATACCAAATATCAAAGACCTGGGCATTGTGGTTTCAGAGAAAAAGATTTTTCAAGATTTTCCATATATAAGTCTATGTAAAACCAAAGGGCCCCGGAGCGGGGGCATTTTTGGCCCTACGGCTATAATTTGAACAACCTTAGTAGGGGTCCACTAGGTGAAGCTTCATACCAAATATCAAAGACCTGGGCCTTGCGGTTTCAGAGAAGAAGATTTTTAAAGATTTTCCCTATATAAGCCCATGTAAAACCAAAAGGCCCTGCTGGGGCTAGGGGGGGGGGGGGGGGGACCTGTGCCTTGTGGGGTGAAGCTTCATACCAAATATCAAAGACAAGGGCATTACGGTTTCAGAGAAGAAATTTTTTAAAGATTTTCCCTATATAAGCCCATGTAAAACCAAAGGGCCCCAGAGCGGGGGCATTTTTGGCCCCAGCACTATAATTTGAACAATCTTGGTAGGGGTTCCACTAGATGAAGCCTGATACCAAATATCAAAGACCTGGGTCTTGCGGTTTCAGTGAAGAAAATTTTAAAAGATTTTCCTTATGTAAGCCCATGTAAAACCAAAGGGCCCTGGAGCGGGGGCATTTTTGGCCCCAGCACTTTAATTTGAACAATCTTGGTAGGGGTCCACGTGATGAAGCTTCATACCAAATATCAAAGACCTGGGCCTTGCGGTTTCAGAGAAGAAGATTTTTAAAGATTTTCCCTATATAAGCTCATGTAAAACCAAAGGGCCACGGGGTGGGGGCATTTTTGGCCCCAGCACTATAATTTGAACTATCTTGGTAGGGATCCACAAGATGAAGCATCATACCAAATAACAAAGACCTGGGCCTTACGGTTTCAGAGAAGAAGATTTTTAAAAATCTTCCCTATATAAGCCCATGTAAAACCAAACGGCCCCGGGGTGGGGGCATTTTTGGCCCCCAGGGCCTGGGCCTTGTGGGGTGAAGCTTCATACCAAATATCAAAGACATGGGCCTTACAGTTTCAGAGAAGAAAATTTTTGGCCCCAGCACTATAATTTGAACAATCTTGGTTGGGGTCCACTAGATTAAGCCTCATACCAAATATCAAAGTCCTGGGCCTTGTGGTTTCAGAGAAGAAGATTTTTAAAGATTTTCCCTATATAAGCCTATGTAAAACCAAAGGGCCCCGGGGCGGGGGCATTTTTGGCCCCAGCACTATAATTTGAACAATCTTGGTAGGGGTCCACTAGATGATGCTTCATACCAAATATCAAAGACCTGAGCCTTGTGGTTTCAGAGAAGAAGATTTTTTAAGTTTTTGGTGAAAAAAATCTATTTTTGGCTCCTGTGACCTAGATGTGCAACGGACCGGAACCATTTGAACAACTTTGAAAGGGGACCACCTAAGGATCATTCCTGTGAAGTTTGGTCAAAATCCGATCAGTGGTTTAGGAGGAGATGTCGTTTAAAGAAATTGTTTACGCACGGACGGACGCACGCACGGACGCACGACGGACGACGGACAAAAAGTGATCCCAAAAGCTCACCTCGTCACTACGTGACGGTGAGCTAAATAAAACCAAAGGGCCCCAGAGCGGGGGCATTTTTTGCCCCAGCACTATAATTTGAACAATCTTGGCAGGGGTCCACTAGGTAAAGCTTCATACCAAATATCAAAGACCTGGGCCTAGCGTTTTCAGAGAAGAAGATTTTTAAAAATTTTCCCTATATAAGCCCATGTAAAACCAAAAGGCCCCGGGGCGGGGGCATTTTTGGCCCCAGCACTATAATTTGAAAATCTTGGTAGGGGTCCACTAGATGAAGCTTCATACCAAACATCAAAGACCTGGGCCTTGCGGTTTCAGAGAAAAAGATTTTTAAAGATTTTCCCTATATAAGCCCATGTAAAACAAAAGGGACCCCGGCGGGGGCATTTTTGGCCCCAGCACTATAATTTGAACAATCTTGGTAGGGGTCCACTAGATGAAGCCTCATACCAAATATCAAAGACCTGGGCATTGTGGTTTCAGAGAAAAAGATTTTTCAAGATTTTCCATATATAAGTCTATGTAAAACCAAAGGGCCCCGGAGCGGGGGCATTTTTGGCCCTACGGCTATAATTTGAACAACCTTAGTAGGGGTCCACTAGGTGAAGCTTCATACCAAATATCAAAGACCTGGGCCTTGCGGTTTCAGAGAAGAAGATTTTTAAAGATTTTCCCTATATAAGCCCATGTAAAACCAAAAGGCCCTGCTGGGGCTAGGGGGGGGGGGGGGGACCTGTGCCTTGTGGGGTGAAGCTTCATACCAAATATCAAAGACAAGGGCATTACGGTTTCAGAGAAGAAATTTTTTAAAGATTTTCCCTATATAAGCCCATGTAAAACCAAAGGGCCCCAGAGCGGGGGCATTTTTGGCCCCAGCACTATAATTTGAACAATCTTGGTAGGGGTTCCACTAGATGAAGCCTGATACCAAATATCAAAGACCTGGGTCTTGCGGTTTCAGTGAAGAAAATTTTAAAAGATTTTCCTTATGTAAGCCCATGTAAAACCAAAGGGCCCTGGAGCGGGGGCATTTTTGGCCCCAGCACTTTAATTTGAACAATCTTGGTAGGGGTCCACGTGATGAAGCTTCATACCAAATATCAAAGACCTGGGCCTTGCGGTTTCAGAGAAGAAGATTTTTAAAGATTTTCCCTATATAAGCTCATGTAAAACCAAAGGGCCACGGGGTGGGGGCATTTTTGGCCCCAGCACTATAATTTGAACTATCTTGGTAGGGATCCACAAGATGAAGCATCATACCAAATAACAAAGACCTGGGCCTTACGGTTTCAGAGAAGAAGATTTTTAAAAATCTTCCCTATATAAGCCCATGTAAAACCAAACGGCCCCGGGGTGGGGGCATTTTTGGCCCCCAGGGCCTGGGCCTTGTGGGGTGAAGCTTCATACCAAATATCAAAGACATGGGCCTTACAGTTTCAGAGAAGAAAATTTTTGGCCCCAGCACTATAATTTGAACAATCTTGGTTGGGGTCCACTAGATTAAGCCTCATACCAAATATCAAAGACCTGGGCCTTTTGGTTCAGAGAAGAAGTTTTTTCAAGATTTTCCATATATAAGTCTATGTAAAACCAAAGGGCCCCGGAGCGGGGGCATTTTGGCCCTAGGGCTATAATTTGAACAACCATGGTTGGGGTCCACTAGGTGAAGCTTCATACCAAATATCAAAGACCTGGGCCTTGAGGTTTCAGTGAAGAAGTTTTTTAAGATTTTCCCTGCATTAGCCCATGTAAAACATACAACCAAAAGGCCCCGGGGCGTGGGGGTGGGGGGGGGACCTCAACCTTGTGGGGTGAAGTCATACCAAATATCAAAGACATGGGCCTTAGGGTTTCAGAGAAATTTTTTTTTAAAGATTTTCCCTATATATGCCCATGTAAAACCAAAGGGCCCCAGAGCGGGGGCATTTTTTGACCCAGCACTATAATTTTAACAATCTTTGTAGGGGTCCACTAGGTGAAGCTTCATACCAAATATCAAAGACCTGGGCCTAGCAGTTTCAGAGAAGAAAATTTTTAAAGATTTTCCCAATATAAGCCCATGTAAAATCAAAGGGCCCCAGAGCGGGGGCATTTTTTGCCCCAGCACTATAATTTGAACAATCTTGGTAGGGGTCCACTAGGTAAAGCTTCATACCAAATATCAAAGACCTGAGCCTAGCGGTTTCAGAGACGAAGATTTTTAAAGATTTTCCCTATATAAGCCCATGTAAACCAAAAGGCCCCGGGGTGGGGGCATTTTTGGCCCCAGGGCCTGGGCCTTGTGGGGTGAAGCTTCATACCAAATATCAAAGACATGGGCCTTATAGTTTCAGAGTAGAAAATTTTTAAAGATTTTTCCTAAATAAGCCATATAAAACCAAAGGGCCCCAGAGCGGGGGCATTTTTTGCCCCAGCACTATAATTTGAACAATCTTGGCAGGGGTCCACTAGGTAAAGCCTTCATACCAAATATCAAAGACCTGGGCCTAGCGTTTTCAGAGAAGAAGATTTTTAAAATTTTCCCTATATAAGCCCATGTAAAACCAAAAGGCCCGGGGCGGGGGCATTTTTGGCCCCAGCACTATAATTTGAAAATCTTGGTAGGGGTCCACTAGATGAAGCTTCATACCAAACATCAAAGACCTGGGCCTTGCGGTTTCAGAGAAAAAGATTTTTAAAGATTTTCCCTATATAAGCCCATGTAAAACAAAAGGGACCCCGGGCGGGGGCATTTTTGGCCCCAGCACTATAATTTGAACAATCTTGGTAGGGGTCCACTAGATGAAGCCTCATACCAAATATCAAAGACCTGGGCATTGTGGTTTCAGAGAAAAAGATTTTTCAAGATTTTCCATATATAGTCTATGTAAAACCAAAGGGCCCGGAGCGGGGGCATTTTTGGCCCTACGGCTATAATTTGAACACCTTAGTAGGGGTCCACTAGGTGAAGCTTCATACCAAATATCAAAGACCTGGGCCTTGCGGTTTCAGAGAAGAAGATTTTTAAAGATTTTCCCTATATAAGCCCATGTAAAACCAAAAGGCCCTGCTGGGGCTAGGGGGGGGGGGGGGGGACCTGTGCCTTGTGGGGTGAAGCTTCATACCAAATATCAAAGACAAGGGCATTACGGTTTCAGAGAAGAAAATTTTTAAAGATTTTCCCTATATAAGCCCATGTAAAACCAAAGGGCCCCAGAGCGGGGGCATTTTTGGCCCCAGTACTATAATTTGAACAATCTTGGTAGGGGTCCACTAGATGAAGCCTGATACCAAATATCAAAGACCTGGGTCTTGCGGTTTCAGTGAAGAAAATTTTAAAAGATTTTCCCTATGTAAGCCCATGTAAAACCAAAGGGCCCTGGAGCGGGGGCATTTTTGGCCCCAGCACTTTAATTTGAACAATCTTGGTAGGGGTCCACGTGATTAAGCTTCATACCAAATATCAAAGACCTGGGCCTTGCGGTTTCAGAGAAGAAGATTTTTCAAGATTTTCCATAAATAAGTCTATGTAAAACCAAAGGGCCCTGGAGCGGTGGCATTTTTGGCCCCAGGGCTATAATTAGAATAATCTTGATAGGGGTCTACTAGGTGAAGCTTCATATCGAATATCAAAGACCTGGGCCTTGCAGTTTCAGAGACGAAGATTTTTAAAGATTTTCCCTGTATAAGCCCATGTAAAACCAAAAGGCCCTGTGTGTGTGGGGGGGGGGGGGGGGGGGGGCCTGGGCCTTATGGGGTGAAGCTTCATTCCAAATATCAAAGACAAGGGCCTTACGGTTTCAGAGAAGAAAATTTTTAAAGATTTTCCCAATATAAGCCCATGTAAAATCAAAGGGCCCCAGAGCAGGGGCATTTTTTGCCCCAGCACTATAATTTGAACAATCTTGGTAGGGGTCCACTAGGTAAAGCTTCATACCAAATATCAAAGACCTGAGCCTAGCGGTTTCAGAGACGAAGATTTTTAAAGATTTTCCCTATATAAGCCCATGTAAAACCAAGAGGCCCCGGGGAGGGGGCATTTTTGGCCCCAGGGCCTGGGCCTTGTGGGGTGAAGCTTCATACCAAATATCAAAGACATGGGCCTTACAGTTTCAGAGTAGAAAATTTTTAAAGATTTTTCCCTAAATAAGCCATATAAAACCAAAGGGCCCCAGAGCGGGGGCATTTTTTGCCCCAGCACTATAATTTGAACAATCTTGGCAGGGGTCCACTAGGTAAAGCTTCATACCAAATATCAAAGACCTGGGCCTAGCGTTTTCAGAGAAGAAGATTTTTAAAAATTTTCCCTATATAAGCCCATGTAAAACCAAAAGGCCCCGGGGCGGGGGCATTTTTGGCCCCAGCACTATAATTTGAAAATCTTGGTAGGGGTCCACTAGATGAAGCTTCATACCAAACATCAAAGACCTGGGCCTTGCGGTTTCAGAGAAAAAGATTTTTAAAGATTTTCCCTATATAAGCCCATGTAAAACAAAAGGGACCCCGGGCGGGGGCATTTTTGGCCCCAGCACTATAATTTGAACAATCTTGGTAGGGGTCCACTAGATGAAGCCTCATACCAAATATCAAAGACCTGGGCATTGTGGTTTCAGAGAAAAAGATTTTTCAAGATTTTCCATATATAAGTCTATGTAAAACCAAAGGGCCCCGGAGCGGGGGCATTTTTGGCCCTACGGCTATAATTTGAACAACCTTAGTAGGGGTCCACTAGGTGAAGCTTCATACCAAATATCAAAGACCTGGGCCTTGCGGTTTCAGAGAAGAAGATTTTTAAAGATTTTCCCTATATAAGCCCATGTAAAACCAAAAGGCCCTGCTGGGGCTAGGGGGGGGGGGGGGGACCTGTGCCTTGTGGGGTGAAGCTTCATACCAAATATCAAAGACAAGGGCATTACGGTTTCAGAGAAGAAAATTTTTAAAGATTTTCCCTATATAAGCCCATGTAAAACCAAAGGGCCCCAGAGCGGGGGCATTTTTGGCCCCAGCACTATAATTTGAACAATCTTGGTAGGGGTCCACTAGATGAAGCCTCATACCAAATATCAAAGACCTGGGTCTTGCGGTTTCAGAGAAGAAAATTTTAAAAGATTTTCCCTATGTAAGCCCATGTAAAACCAAAGGGCCCTGGAGCGGGGGCATTTTTGGCCCCAGCACTTTAATTTGAACAATCTTGGTAGGGGTCCACGTGATGAAGCTTCATACCAAATATCAAAGACCTGGGCCTTGCGGTTTCAGAGAAGAAGATTTTTAAAGATTTTTCCTATATAAGCTCATGTAAAACCAAAGGGCCACGGGGTGGGGGCATTTTTGGCCCCAGCACTATAATTTGAACTATCTTGGTAGGGGTCCACAAGATGAAGCATCATACCAAATAACAAAGACCTGGGCCTTACCGTTTCAGAGAAGAAGATTTTTAAAGATCTTCCCTATATAAGCCCATGTAAAACCAAACGGCCCCGGGGTGGGGGCATTTTTGGCCCCCAGGGCCTGGGCCTTGTGGGGTGAAGCTTCATACCAAATATCAAAGACATGGGCCTTACAGTTTCAGAGAAGAAAATTTTTGGCCCCAGCACTATAATTTGAACAATCTTGGTTGGGGTTGGGGTCCACTAGATTAAGCCTCATACCAAATATCAAAGACCTGGGCCTTTTGGTTTCAGAGAAGAAGTTTTTTCAAGATTTTCCTTATATAAGTCTATGTAAAACCAAAGGGCCCCGGAGCGGGGGCATTTTTGGCCCTAGGGCTATAATTTGAACAACCATGGTTGGGGTCCACTAGGTGAAGCTTC